>BMAO01005653.1:0-29677 GCA_019973975.1 Trichonephila clavata | reverse complement strand
GGTTGGTTCCTGCTTCCTCTGAAACCCCTTGTCTACCTCAGATCCAGCTAGGTGTGTGGGAGAAACTGAATAACAGTCGACATGATTCACACTAATTATTTTTTGTCCCCAAAAATATCAAACAGACACAATAACAATCTAATTAAGATAACAGATCAGATAGTAGAGCTGAAGGGAGACTCAATAGCCTGGGGATAATAATACTGACCCTCACTGATTCCACGATAGCTTAAGCACGCTCAATATAAACTACGTCGCACACTAATAAGCTAACTTCTATTTAAATAAAGATCACGATACTGTACTTTTATGAAATTGAGTCCTACACTTGAACCTTGAAGGCGATCCTTATCTGGATTTAATCACCGCCGATTGATCCACTCTCAGTAAACTTCCATTGATAAACTCCAAATGCACTTAATAATTTCACGATCCTGCACTCTTCAACTAACTAACTAACTCGCCAGTCCTTGCCAACTAACCACCAAACTCGCGAATACAGAATTTATATAATATACTTAATTTGCATAATCACGCTTCCTTCACTCGGTGAAAGTTGGTTGAAATAAATATTTTTCTAAAAGAGTCCTGAAGGGATTAGTAGAGCCGCGTATAGATCCATCACAAGCTTGGAGAAAATTTAAGCCAAATATGTAAGAAATGTTTGAACGAGGGTGACTTTCTTAAAAAAATTCTAACTTAACATTTGATCGAATAATAACTAAAATTGAAATTGTTTCTTTAGAATGAAGACAATTTTGAAAACTTTTCCCACCACTATTTCGATAGTCTAAAATAGCTGAAATTTTAACATTGTACGATACAGAGAGACATCTATTTCGAAAAACAAAACAAAATACTTTCTAATTATTTTCAAGCGAGCCGATTTATTTTGTTTCGTTCCAAATTTAGCATTAAACGTACAAATTATTCCTAGAATTCCGGACGGTTTTAACGTAATCTGTTCTCCATTACAAATACGAACAAGATTCATTGCGAACAGAGTTTTAACGGATGGTCTGTAAATAATGGAAAGTGGCTAGTTTACCAAAGCTATTATCTCTTACACAAACTCCTGAGACAAAGGCTAAAACCACGGAATTGCCCCATTCTTATAATACATAGCCCTCTTCTTCTTATTCCACATCTGCAGAGCAGGTCCCTGGATATTATTTGATTAATAGCTCTCAGTGGAATCCTACCCTGCTCTGTAGTCAAAGGAAAGAAACTATTTTCAACTTCATATTTATTTTCTTCCCCACCCCCTTTTTCCTTGTTCGTGGTCCCCTTTTTTGTTGTTGTTCTTCCCTTGGCTATATCTCTACGATAATAAATTAAGCTCTCATTTCTCCGCTTTCACTTAGGCACAGCAACAACTTATATGATGGAAAAGGACGATTGGTCGAATACGGGGAATTGCCCCTCGTAAATCAAATTTTTGAAGGATGGGAGGGAACTTGTTGAAAGTTTTTGGAATCCATCTTTGCGATTGGTTGGTTGACGAATGAGGAGCTGGGATTTGATTTGTTTTAAGGAAGTGTTTTAGACGGTGGTTGATTTTTATAATCTAATAGAGGAGATGTCAATTCGGTGATGTTTTCTGGACTATGAATTATGGATTGGTGTAAGGTTGGTCGGCCTTGTTGATCCCACTGCATATATTCATGAATTGCGTTGTCACTTACTCAAGGTTAGAGATTGAGCTATATATGATTGATTCGCCACATTTCAAGTACTTACTTATCATAATTGATATTAAGTGCTCCTTTAGTCATAAATGCATTATATCAGGGAAGGAAGTCGACAATGGTTCATAGTTTACTGAAATTCATCCAATAATACAGCTATTTTACATTTTAAAGATTGTTTTATATAAACAAACACTGGACGTATTGATAAAACACGTCGATATAATTCCCAATGAGGAAAGAATATTTTGAAAAGGCAGGTAAAATCTCTCTGCCTAATCGCAGATAACGCACTAGCAGTAGATTCTAATCTCAAATCTCTCTCACTTCTGAATTCGACCGACCTTTACATAGTCTCATGGAAATTTCGAGAAGAGCCGATGCCAATGAATTTTGTAGGTTTCTTGCCAATATAATTTTTCATCAAATTTGTAGCCAAATCTGTCACCATGGGCGATAAAGTCCAAATTGGTGATCCTAATCCCATCTTCTAGGGATGCTATAATCTTACTCCCAATTATTGCATGGAAGAGTACTTTTCCAGTAAAACTCTTTCCTAGCACTGACCATTGCAGAAATACAACCATACTTGATGTGTTTCAATATTTTCTTAATGGGATAAATTCATGTGATGTCACAGTCGCAGGTTTGCTACATCCATACTTTTTCTAGACAATCAATTCATAAATTTCATGTTACGGGAGAGTCACATGGTATATGCAATCATGTGTTTCCAGTTAATCAGTTTAGGCACTTTTCTGTTGCCAACTTTTGTTTTTTGTAGAAACTTTCTTTAAAAAGTACATATTTGTTAGCAATAATAATGCACATAAAAAAACAAAATACACTTGATTTAAATAGTGCACATATAATATAAGATTTTTTTTAAAATTTTGAAAAATATTTTGATTAATCTTAATACATAGAACATATATATCTTTACATAATTATTACGTTTAAAAATTTTGTCTTAATTTCAGAAGTAGAACAGCAAGTCTAATGTCAGTTTTGAAGTCAATGGAGAACACGTGATTGTGTCGCCCATCCGGTATAGTGGTTAGCGATGCTGACTGCTGTGCCGTAGGGCCTGGGTTCGAATCCCGAAGAAGCCATGGATGTTTGTAAATGTATAGTGCTTCATATATATTTTATGGCATGAGGGTACTCTTAATAGCCGTCGAGCCGCAAGTCTCCCGTGAGGTATAGGGGAAGAGAGGTGGGAAGCCCCTGACCTCTCCCAGGGGGTTCTTCTTCAAAATTGGGGTGGAACCGAGACAAATCGCACTGTCACCTGCATGGTGCTCAAAGTTTCGGCTAACGCAGGCGTACAATATAGCCCGATGCCATGATGAATTTCGTGAGTTCTCGATCTGACTACCTCAGACAGGCGGCATTAGCAACAACAACAAACACGTGATTGCATTTATCACGCGACCGTAATGGATTTTTCCCATCGTAGAAAACTCTATGTGAACTAAATATGTAATTCATTTCAGGTATTTTTGATACATTGTTTCGGAAGCGTGACGAGTACTATTGCTTTCATAGCGCATTATCAGATCCATCCTTATATTTCCAGATGACGCATACTGGACTGATCATTTTTTAAAAATAATTTGAAAAAAAATTACAGTTATATATGCTAACAGTTGTATGTTATCATAGTTCTTATATATACAAAATATTTCTTTTGATAATGCAGATCTTATTTTGAAATAGCACTATAACCCTTTAAGACCCGAAATATTTTTATCTTTGAAAATTAAATTCTATTGGTTATAAATACTATATGAACCTCAATGACACTGAAAAAACAATAAACAAATTCCCGCTCCTACCTTGGAACGTAGACCGTACCAACACGATCGTGCGTGGTGAGCGTTTCTGCGAAATCATCATCTTATGCATTTTTTGGCTCTAAGTTGATAGAAGCACAACAAACTTAATTCAACTAAAATTGTTACAAATAAAGGAAATTATTGATGCATAATTAGTTATTTTGTTGACATTATTTATTTACTATGAAAATCTTTACAGCATCATTTTTCCCTTTGATAAGTATAAATAAACACTGCATTTTTCACAACATGTTTTCGAACTGCTGTCGTAATTTTTAAATCTGCCCTTGCGAGACTTAACACATCGAAAATGGCTGTACATGTCATGTTTTTTATCCCGGCATGGCCTCTTAACAGGCGGATTATCAATACTTGAATCCTATTTCGGGAGGAATTACAACACTGTCATCCTGATCATCAGTTAAAAATACTTTCGTTAGTAGGTGCAGGATTGCTGCTAACGTTTCAGCTATCTCTAACTTGAATTTAAATCTACTATTGTTTATTTATAAAAGTTAAATAATTTATAATATATTTGTATCCATAGACTTAATAAATTAAATAAAAGTCTAAATGTACCAAATAAATAAATGTTTTTAAGTAAAAGAAAAAATATGCAAAAAAAACAAACAAACATAAAACACAGTTTTTACTTAAAAAAAGAAATAGAATTAAACTGTCATGTATTCCGATTTGGTGCTGGTTGTCAGTGAATCGAGAAATTTGTATTTCTATAATTACTCTTTAAAATTCATTGACAGTATTTGCATAATAGTATGTAATAATTCAATAATATAATTTGCATAATACTGAATAGTATGTTCTCTGATTTAATTCCCGCTCGATGCCGGATATTTTGATTAAAAATTTATAAATAAGGTTCTAACATTCCTTAAAATTATGTAACACTATCAAGAATATAAAAAAATATTCATTAACTTCAAACACATCGAAGCACAAAGTTCTAAACAAGAATAAAAACTTTGAGTACAATTTAAAAAATGAAAGAACTTTAAAAATGTAGAGAAAAACTATATTCTTTTCTTGAGATCAAAGCAAATATCTAAAACTAAATACGTCTTTTTCTTTGATCTTCGCAAGGAAAACTACTATACTACAGAAGAACTTTAAATATTATAGGAAAAGTCTAGAAAAAACCTTAGAATAAAATTCTTTCTAAGGAATAACGTTAATTTATAAGAAATGACAAGCATGTGTTCTGTTGAAAACATATTCTAATGAAACGTGTGAAATTCTTATTGAACACTTTGATTTGCTCTTAGACATTTTAATAACGAACAAGATTTTAAAAACTGTATTCGAAGAATTGACATAAAGTATAAAATAAACATTTATTTCAATACAATACTTTAATAATAAAATATGATAACAATATAACATATAAGATGGTTATATTGTTGGAATGGTATGATATTCGAATCAAATCTGTGAAGGATTGCAATTTTGTATGTATTACTTCTACCTTTAAAGAGGTCTAATCAACACATTTCTAGAATACATTTATGATGGCTCCCATTTACTACTAATAAATAATTATTCTTCAAT
Organism: Trichonephila clavata; assembly: GCA_019973975.1. Lineage (NCBI taxonomy): Eukaryota > Metazoa > Arthropoda > Arachnida > Araneae > Nephilidae > Trichonephila > Trichonephila clavata. The sequence goes on along the minus strand of BMAO01005653.1, from coordinate 24,585 downwards.
TCCTACTATCACACACACACAGTTCACTTTCTCTCTCTCTCTCTCTCTATATATATATTTATTCATATACTTGTTCAAATTTTCAATCGTTAATTAAATACTTTCTATTCATCCAATCAAGTTCAAATAAATTTTTAATCTTGTAACGGATGACACTTGATATTAATACAGTTTTTGCAAATATTAATTCATTAATTACCTCTTAATTTTATAAATTAATTACCAGTTTTCGATGCCAACTTAGATTCGTCTCCATTGTTGTAACAATATAACTTAAAACAATGACAAAAGTTGGCGTCGAAAACCCGTTTTTCAGCCTAATTAGACAAACCGCGTGTGCATTGTTATACTAATGCAGACAATATATATATATATATATATATATATATATATATATACATCAGGTATGGAAAGTTTAGCTTCAAAATTAAGTAAATAATAAATAGAAATAGAGCGAAATCTTTACTATCTCGTAGGGATTTGGGGGTAAATAAGACTACTTAAAGGCAGAGAGAGCGCTGACGCAAGAGATAGAGCATAAGCAGAAAGAATAGCTGGTGACTCCTCGCTGCGATGTTGTTTTTTGTTTCACTCGGTTGCTCGACAAAGGGCCGCCATGTTGGATTTAATATGTCTGAAGAATAATAAAGAAGTTATTTTAGAGATGAGATGCTCTCCTCATTTTACCAGAGGGCCTGGGGCCTGCCATATAATTATATATATATATCTTGTTCATTTTTTCAAACGTTAATAAAATACATTCTATTCATACATTCAAAGTATGAAATAACTTAATTTTTCTTAATATTATTTGTTTTGTTTTTGAAAAGATAATTTTAAGAAATCTATACTGTTATAATAAAGTGACATTAAATAAAAATTTCAACCTTGATGTTAAATTTTAAATACTAAACCGAAGTACTCTTTATCAGGACATTCGATTAAGATTTTTCAAAGATAATATACCTTCACTGTGAATCATCTTTCTACCTTATTACTCAAAAGTAATTAAAACAATACTGCACCATTAAAAATATTTTTAGTTTATTACCTATTAACACAAAATTTAAACTTACATTAATAATGTAACTCTTTACTAACTTACATTAATAATGTAACTCTTTACTATCTTTATTAGTAATAGTTAAACTTAATGCAATTGAAATAAAATAATATAATCACAGAAATGAAGAATAAAGGTTTATTAACAGTACACTATTTTAACGAACACATTAAGGCTTAAATATAAAGAGAAAAAAGAATTGAAGTTATTCCAAAATCGAATATTTATTTAGTAACACATTTTGACTAGTTTAGAACTCTTCACGATTCTTCCGAGTGATTTATTAAAGTAATCAAACTTAATGCAATTTTATTCATCTTTTGAGAAAGGTCGTTATGTTCCTGACGCTGAGAACAATCAAGCAAATGTGTTTTCCAAATTGTTGCCACGCATTCATTATATTGTTGAAAGAGCATTTTCTTTTTACTAATTTCTTTTCCGATGTCTAATTATGGTAATTTCTTGAAATGATCATTTCTAATTTCCCACCACACTCACACAATCAGAAAAGATGTTTTTTCCCCCTATTTTAGAGGCCGGAAAAATTCGAATTAAGTACCGAAAGTTGCAAATTTCATGCTATTGATTGCTCCCTGTTACATTACCATTCTCTTAACAATTCACTTTGCGGGCTATTCAAGCATTGCACGACATTGTACTTGTTTTTTTTTTGTTTTGGCCTCGAGATAAATATTTGAGATGAGGGCTTTTGATATTGCTTTTATTCTAGCGCGTGAATATTTAGATTAAATGCAAAGAAATGGTGTTTTGAAATGACACGAGTGAAATTCCATTCAAACTCGTAATCGCCTTTTTAAAGAGTAATTTCAGTTCAGATGTTTAATGATGGTGTAGCAGAGGTATTAGAAAATAATGACTACCAGGATATTATTTTGAAAGTGAGAATATATTTCAAAAAAATGTTCTAAAATGTAAATATGAACATATATTTTCAAAGATCAATTTGTGTAATTATTACTTAACAGTTAAAGACCATAAAATGAGAATTCTTTCATTTTGATGATATATAGGGCATGTAATAAAAATTAACGAAATTTAATTAGTTAATATTTAAAAGTCAATCAACTTATGTGCATTAATAGTTATTAAAATTATCATTACATTTCCTGTTATGAAAATTTTATACAAAAAAAATGCGTATTATTGAAATTAAATAAAAAAAATTGCACATATACTCATGAAAGAGTAAAATGAACACACACACACACACACACATATATATATATATGAGTGTGTGTGTGTCTTAATTTTACTCTTTCAAAAGTTTCACCGTTGATATAAACGAATGGAACAATTAAGTCCACCTGCGGTCTCTGGTGAAATTGGATGCACAGAATCAAAAGACAGTTCAATAAAATCATCTTTATTTGACTTTCAAATTCCTACCAAGATATTATTTAAGCGACAGAGTATCAGCTTAAAATTCCTAACTTAAAGTACTACCTGCAACAACTTTTATTTTTAAAAAAAGAGGTATGGGGACTTTTTTTATGGTTTTTAGATTTTTCTAGTACATTTTAAGAAAAATATGCTGAAATTAAGAAGAGAAAAAGGAAATTATTATTACTAAAATGGGAAAAAATGGGTAAAAACTTACAAAAAAGAACATAAATGGGGCCCATTCTGTACCATAAGTTTATGAACAAATTTTCAATTCTAATGTGTTGCTACGTTATTCATTTTTAAAATAACCTTCAGGATAAGACTTATTTTAATTTTTACAAAAACTAGAGCACTTTATCTTAGTTATTATACGAAATTGCTTAAAAATAGTGATTATATTAACAAAGGGACTGTAAACTTTGTAATAAAGCAGTGATTGATAAATCTGAAGGTTAAAACACTTCTAACATTATACAGTACATACACAAAAATTTCAGTTAATTATTTTCAAAACTTATTTAGCAATAGCTGGCCCCGTTTGAGCCTTTAAAAAAAGCACACATTTCGAGTAAAACGCGTTTTAAAGTATGACATCTTGCATGAAGTAATGACATCTGCTTTTACTAAAAAACTTGTAGTTTTTGTTCTATTGAATGGAAAGTAATGAACTTGGTATTTTTGTAAAGCGAATAAGATGGCCTATAAAATAAAATCATAAAAATATTGTCATTTTTTTTGGCAAATTTACAATTTTAGGTAGTTGGATACCTTAAATATCAATAATAATCAATAAATTACTTATCCTTATCAATGAGACCCAACGCATTGTTACTCGTCCTGACTTGACGAAATATTTTATTCCGTGAAGCATAGAATCTCTCATTTTACTTAAACTCCTAGCTTCAATTATAACTCTAACTCTCTAACTTCAGTATAATCCTGACAACGATCGACACCTCTCTCTCTTCACTTGACATTAAATAGCCACACGCATTAGCATAAATCACGGTTCCTCCACTGAAAGCAATTTTATAATCATACAACAGTTAAGAATTATTCCTAAGAGAATTAGTGAAAGACGCGCGAATAGGAAATTTATTTTCTCATCTTAATAAAAGTTAAGATTAACTTTTAGATAAGCGATAGAATGGCTGACAAATACTTCCACGTAATAGCACAGCATAAATATGCCCGTAAGTTATCCTTAAAAACTTCTAAAAATAGCAATCTGAAAAAAGAACAACATTTATTTATCGTTTTGCTGAATTCTAAAGTATCCATTAATGGATACTTTGTTATGTTTACTTTGATAATCGCAACGATTTAATATAATATTTGAATATATTTTTTAATTCATAATATGTTTTAATGTTACCTCGAACGTCAGCGCGTAACGGAGAATATTAGGGCCTCCCTGCAATGTCAGGTTTTGGGGCCAAAGCTGGATCTGACATAGGATTGCAAAACCACAACATCAGGCTTTGTGACTCTTTGAATCCTGCCCCCCCCCCCTATCCGATGTGGGGGCTGCGGAGGTGTACCTTACGCCACTGTCGAACGTATATCTTATTAGTTTCAATATTTTAGAAACAGTGCATCAAATTTTGGCACGTGATTTGGAGAGTTAACCTTTTTTTTAAATCTTTCTTTTATATCCGTAATTGAATTATATGTGGGGCTTTCAAATCGAGAGTAAATGATTTCAGATATGGCATTGTCACTAAAACTGATAAATATATTTATCACCGATATTAAAGGGAAACTAAAATCTATAGTATTTTGATACATATCTATGAAAGTCATACTTGTAATGAAACAAAACAATGAATTTCATCAGAAAAATTATTTTTAAATTATGGTTATTTTTACACAAAAATTGTTAAGCATTTTTTGACTATAACGTGTGTGTATTTAAATATGTAATAATTTGTGAAAGGGGTACAGGATATACTGTTTTTAGCTTTTACTCGACAAAATTCAGTACAATATATTTGGTTTCTCTCTTTGTAGAATAATTATTGAATATTCAAAAGAATATTTAAAAAATGGTTCCTTTAGTATTTTTACGGTAATTAGATTCCATGAGTGAGGATGTTAATGTAACTAAATAATTATTAAGAGTATTTTTAGATAATTTTGTTTAACTCATAATATTTAAAAAAAAATTTCCCTTTAGTATTTTTACAATAGTTTGCTTCCATGAGGGATGATGTTAATCTAATTAAATAATTATTAAGAGTATTTTTGGATAATTCTGATTCAAATAATGCATTGGGATAATTGATTCACGCACAATTTTTTTTAGAAAAATGGTTCCTATAGTATTTTTACGATAGTCAGCTTCCGCGAGAGATAATGTTAATGCAATTATTAAGAGTGCTTTTGGACAATTCTGATTCAAATATCGCATTGGGATAATTCTGATTCACGCATTTTTTTGTAATAAAAAGCAAAATTGATGTAGAATCATAAATGTAATAAAAATTAAACTATTCATTTAGGCAATTACACTATACACTGTTCAGGCAATTATTTATATAAATATAGCAACACATGGTGTGCAAGTCTTGATACACAAAAGATGATAAAAATGCAATTTTGCATTTTACGAGTAATTTTTTGAGAACAAATTTTAAAGTGTAAAAATTATGCTTGAAGACTTTACAGACCTGCAAAACAAAAAAGAATCATTGATGAAGGTCAAAGAAATTGAGATTTTTCTCATAAACACAGTGTACTTATATCATTAAAAACAAAGACCATATAAGACTAGTCGAGAAAGAATTAGCTGAAATAAACAATATGAAACAGATTGTATACTATGTTATGCTTCTATAACCCCACAAAGGAATTCAATTGTTGATGATATACATCTTTCCTAAGACGAAGAAGCTTAAATAATTCTCTCATTTTTTAAAACTTAGATTTTTTATTAGTAAAAGATAGAAACATAATCTGGAGAATCATTCACCATGAAAGAAAAATATGAAATATTACATTAATTATTCCTTTTTATAATTAATTTGAAGGTTACATTAATTTAATTCATGATATATGTATAAAATATGCGCATATTAATAAAGGTATAATGCATTAAAAATTATTGCCTTTTATTTGAGTTATTATAATTGAATTAATTTTTCTTTAAAAGCTTTATTTTTATGCAAAATAGCAGTTGAATCAAAGCTGCTGAATGATTAATTAGCGTAATTCATTCAAGTAATAAACAACCGCCTATTTCGAACATTGCATTCATTTTACCCCAACCATATTTTCAAAGAAAAATGAAAAATCTCTCATTTTTAAGCTCAATATAATAATCCTTATCTATAACAGCTATTGAAATATACGCCAAACTAAATTCCTTTTTCCTAAAAATTAAACTCGAAGAAAAAAAAAGTCAACACAGAATTCCCAAGCGACTCTCCCGTAAATAAATTATCATAATTTACTACTAAAAGAGACAAAGGACTAAATAAGTCAGTATACGGGCCTTAAAAGCCAAAGAAGAAAAACACAGAGTTTCCATTTGGAGCCTAATAAGATTTATCTCTTCACATTCATCCATCTTTAGAGAAAGGGGGCAAAAGCAGGGGGTGGTGAATCATCGACTCATCCTTTCAAAACTGCATAATCGTTTGCCCTTTGTTTCTATCCCTACAATAAATCAAGTAGAACAAACTCTGGTACAATATTTTCCAAAGCAAAATCACCTTCCGAAACACGATAAGAACCCGAAGCCCACGACAGAGAATTTATTTACGTACATTTTTGCCCGTAGTTGCTTTTTCCATAAATCAGCGCGGGAAAAATCGGGATATATTTCACATATTTATCGCCTACTCCCTAATCTGTACATGTTTCAGAAGCTCTCTTTTCCAGTTTTTAGTGCCTAGAAAGTTGAGAAGGAAAGACGCCATAAAAGGGTGGTGTGAGGTTCTTTCCTCAATTTGAAGCGCGTCTGAGGTGGCTGCTTTCCCTTGGCGTGATTTATGGTATTTTGGCGAGAGTGAGTGAGCTGCCAAATGATGCTTAAATTAGCATTTTTTGGTTAAGCCGCCTTTATTAGGTTCATGAGGCATTGGTGATTGGCGTTTATTAGAACTGATAAGCTGGACTTTTTTCCTGTTTTGGTTAATTTGAGCTCGGGGGAGGTAAAATAAATTTTGTGGCGGGTTTTCTTGTCATGGTATGTAGCATCTTGGACTGAACCCCGGATTATTTAAGTTAATGTTGTATTAAATTCGCGCATTCAGCTTTGGTCGATGGTCTGGGATTAACCACTGCGAGAAATGTCTTGATTCGTATTTCTCCATATGGAAATAGTTTGGAGTATTTCTTGCTCGATTAATTCTTAAGTAACTTCGATGATTTTATTAGCTTTTATTTTTGACATTATTGACTCTACATATAGTTAAGTCTATACAAAATTATATATATAAAGTGTGCATTTACTAATACTTGTTAAAGTCTTTACAAGTATTAGTGTACATTAGTGTACAAGTATTTCTGCTTTGAAGCAAAATTAGAAACAAAATACTAGAATGTGATGCGAATGGGTATTATTAGCCCCTTAAGGTATCCGACTACCCTAAAATTGTGAATTTTGCCAGAAATTGACAATTTTTTAAAATTTTTATTTTATATGCCATCTTATTAGCTTTATAAAAATACCAAGTTTATTATTTTCCGTTCACGAGGACAAACACTACAAGTGCTTTAGTAAAAGCAGATGCCATTACTTTAAGTAAGATATATATGTCATACTTTAAAACGCATTTTACTGGAAATGTGTTTTTTTTAAATGCTCAAATGGGGCCAGCGATTGCTAAATAAGTTTTGAAAATAATTAACTGAAATTTTTTGTGTATGTTCGGTATAATAGTAGAAGTGTTTTAACCTCCAGATTTATCATCACTGTTTTATTTCTAATTTTCAGTCCCTTTGTTGATATAATCACTATTTTTTTAAGCAATTTTATATAATAACTAAGATAAAGTGCTCTAGTTTTTGTAAAAATTAAAATATCTCTTATCCTGAAGGTTATTTTAAAAATGAATAACACAGCAACACATCAGAGTTGAAAATTTGTTTATAAACTTTTGGTACAGAATGGGTCGCGTTTATGTTACTTTTTGTACACTTTTACCTTTTCCCATTTTAGTAATGATAATTTCTTTTTCTCTTCTTAATATTCGTATATTTTTCTTAAAATGTACTAAACAAATCTAAAAACAAATAATGCCCATATCTCCATTTTTTTTAAAAAAAAGTTGTCGCAAGTAGTCGGATACCTCTACTCTAAACTGCCTTTGGCGTATATGCATACCTCACTCAGCTGGTGCGTTACCTGCCCTTGGCGTATATATATGCCTTTCTGAAGTACGATTCTTTGCATCTTGCTGCTATGAGTAAAACGATTCCGAAGGCAATAGAAGGACCTTGGTAGCGTTTGTGGTGGATTTACTTATTTCAGATAAGGATTTAGTTATTTATGCCTTTTTCTTCTCCTACACTGTATAACGACACCGACTGAGTGAAGAACTGTGGTAGGGGAATGAGTCGCGTAACATTTACTTCGCATTTAAGGGGTTAGAATATATTTATTTTTATTGAGCTTGTGTTTTTTCCCAAATTTCTATAATTTTCTTTGATTGTTGATACCTGATAAGACTTTACTACATGCAAAAAAAATGACGGCATAGAATTTTTCTAAGCATTTGAGTACATTTGAAATAATTTTCCTTTTGCATAATCGATTTTATACGATGAGGTCATGCTACAGGTGAAGATGGCCGTGGTAGCCAAGTGGTCATGGTCACGAACTCATGGCCAGCATGTAAAGAGTTCGAACGCTAGTGCAACTGAAGATCCACATTGGAGGGTGGGACGATTTGGGAAAACTGATGAGTAATGTGAGACTTAATAAATTAAATTATTTATTTATTCGCCTCCAGCGATTAATTACAATATTTACATTTAGATACAAGTTATTCAAACTACTGAGTATTTCAAGAAAACGGAATATTTTATTCGTGATAGTAGAAGGGAAAACACAATGTCTCTTTTTGAGTGTTTCAAGCGGACACTCTCTCCATTCTCTTTGGATGGAGTGTACTTTTTTACACCTCGAATTTCATTCGAGTTTCGACTCGCAGAGGGAATGTCGAGGTTGTTTTTCTCATGGCCATCGGTTATCAGCGCGTTGTCAGATGAAAGGACACTGTAAAATTTAGGGGTGCACGTGTGGATATGAAAGGCGTAATGCTATCTGCATAGGGAAGCCGATCTTGCATCTGCAAAATGGGAAAACGTTACAAGGGGTTGCTGCACTTCAAATCTATTGAGGCTCAAAGTCCTCTCGTTGGCGTGGCGTGATAATTAGGAGAGGGGGACAGCTCAGGTGTATCGTCCCTTGACCTAGGTTCAAAATAACGATGGACGTCACCAATAGCCCTCGTGTTGCTTTGTAGTGTGATGTGAAAAAGCACTCACTGTGCTATAGCCAATATTACCTTTAATATTTTTGTTTAACTATTTCATTACCATCGTGAAATATTGTTGGAAGATACTTGTTACAAACTGTACAATTTCTTGTCATGAAAAATATTGTTCTTGTATACTATTTGACTGATCTAATTACGTTATACTGGAGCAAAAGAAAATGTGTTTATACTTCCTATACATTCCATAATATACTTACTATATATTTTTTGGCCACCAATAAATTTAGTAATGACCAAATTCCCATTTAAGAAAAAACTTAACTTTTATTAAAATGGTTAAATTTCAGAACATTTAGAATTGGTTAAAATCTAGCAAACGATTTGACTAACATGGTTACAAAAACAACGTGCACGCTGACCAGGGAACTGCCAAGCTTCTTGACTATCTTTGGTAGACGAATTACTTATAGTACTTGAGGTGACGTGGCTCACTATGATTTGCATGTGCAGAATTGCCACAATATATCCAGCAACTCCACTCCGTTTCATTTATTACATATATGTTTCTCAAAGTCATCTCCAAGAAGATCACTATGCACATCGACATTGGGATAAGAAGGTGTGTTTTTACATTATATTTGCTGAAATATCTTTTTTTTCTGCCTTCTGTGGCGTTAAAGCGCGATACACTACCATTTAGAACCACACCAATATATCGTTCTTTCTTCATATATATTCTATTTCAACTGACACTGAATATAAATAATAAATTATAGTTTAAAGAAACTAAAAAACACCCTTTCGTAGTTAATCGAACTAAGTTGTATCTTAATATTTTAGTCGCCAAATCTGGAAATGGGATCTGAAATTAATCGCCAGATGCGGGATGGGATCTGAAAATGGGAAATCGCTAATCCTGATGAACCTGATCAGGACCATGGAACAAAATTATTAAATTATTGTATTACCATCGGTCCTGAACAAGTGAACAAAATTTTGAATTAGTATGGCCTTTTAAAGTGGGTAAAAATTGAGTTCAAAGATTCCGTTACAAATAAGCGATGCTTATAAAAGGGTGTTTAAAAAAAAAGTATTTATTTATACGCTTTTCAAAATGACGATTTCGAATGTAGAACGTCACCCTAATACGACATGAATTGGGAATCGGAACAAAAGGTATAATCCGAGATTAATTCGCACACTACAGCCGTAGACCTTAAATTGTCACACTGTTCGCAGAACTTAAATGTATTATTTTGTACTTTTAACAATATCACGTATTTCTCTAACTAATTAATTTACGCTAAATACTTTTCCTTTCCTCATTTCGAGTAACATCTAAAAGTATTCCCTCACTTTATTAAAGATGCATTATAAAAAGTTCTTTGTGATTTTTGGCACTTGATATATTATTTTTTTGCGTTATACTCATGACTTTTCAAAACTTTGGGCAACTAAACACGGTATTAAATCTAAAAAAGAAAATGCTAAACTTTTTAAGCAAACTTAACTTAACGTGTAATTTATTACGTAACATTTACCCTTTTAATGCGCAAAAATATTTTTATAATATCTTACGCAATTTTGTATAATTAAGATGACTAACCGTATTAAAGTCCAAAATTCTATGAAAAACATAAATCTTAATTTTCATTTTTTCATTTCTTTAACGTATATTTAGCTGAAAATGTACTAAAAAATGAAAGTAGAACATGTTTTAAAGGAAAGTTTTTATTGTTTTCCCTCATTAATTTATAAAACATTTTCTATGGAAGTCTACAATCTACAGCGTTTTTCTTCCTTTTAACTCTCCATTAGCGATACTAACAACTACAATTTGTTAAAATAAAACGTGTTCATTAATCATAGTTAATCTAAAAAAAAATTATATTCCATAGAAAATCTCTGCGATAATTATTTGTTTACTCATATTATACAGCAAAATTGTCCAATACTTACTTAACATATTTTTTGTGTTGATTGTCTAAAACGGGGAAATAGAGAATTTTGTTTACTGCTAAAATGCACAAACAAAAAGAGAGAAAGCCAGCTCATGAATTTATATGTAATTGGTATAATTAAATAAAAATGAGTCGAGTACATAAAACATGACATATTTATTAAATTTTTGTTTCTTTACATAAATCGTTACGCTTTATTCTGTATTGTGTATATGGTTGTTAGTCGTCTAAATTAAATTAGTAGAACAAAAATAGAGCTATATTTTTTTCTTCTTTGTGAATAAATATATGCTTAACTTACTTACGACATTTATTAGGCTAGGATTTTTATAAGAGAGAAATTCGGTTATTTATTTATTTGGTTATATTACCCATTTCTAAGTTCTCTTAATGTAATAATAGGGAAGTTAAAACGCTTTACATATTTTGGAATACATTTAATTTTTATCGAGTATCATTTATTGTATAAAACTCTTTATTAAATTATTTATTTCTAACATATCAAGTTATTTAATTCTATCAATAACTTATGAATTCTAAAACATTATCTAGAGGTCAAATTACCGTTGAACAAATAAAGTTATGGTAAAAAAAATGTTTATCAGGGTTTTTGAAAATATTTTAAAATCAACTCATTGGGAAATCCTTATCGGATAGATTTCTACAAAACATAGAAAAGGATTATATATATATATGGATTAAAAATATCATTAAAATCTCTCAGATAAAATTCTCACACAGATTTATAGGAAACCTGCAACTGGATATCTCGGGAATATCTCTTCTCTTAAAATTAACTTTGCTTTTTTCTTTAAGTTAACTGAAATTTTTTCTAACTGCGACTTTTTTTATCGAGCAAACATAATATGTATATGTGTAGTATTGTATATAGCGATCTTGAAATACGTCTAAATAAGAATAGTAAATTTTTTGTCAGACCATTTTGTCGATGATGTATCTATTGCTTCAAGTTTGTCAATTTGAAAAAGCATTTTCCAAAGTTTACTCCGAGACCCGGAGGGTGTTTTTGAGGATTGTAGCAGTAAACTGCAACCCTCTTGGCCGTACCAGATTAATTCTCTATAATTTTATGTGATTGTGAATTTATCCCTCAGAAACTGAAACTAATAGATTAATAAATATTTTGAGATATATTTGTGTGTATGGCTATTAAACTACTTCAATACCTATTTACATGTCGCTTTCCAGTAAAAATATCTTCGGTATATAAAATAATCTCAATTACACGGACTTCGTGCGTTTCGTCTCAAATTTAGAAAATAATATATAGTTTAAAAAAAACTAAAAAACACGCTTTTATACTGAATCGAACTAAAAAGTAAGAAAATAATTCTTAATATAAGAATAGAATGATTAACGAGAAAATTAATATCATTGGGGTAAAAGTGTGGGGGTGCATTTTACTACATTTTTACCCTAACTCTGAATAGAAGTTATAGAAATTATAACAATTGTACATTTTTATAGAGCACCCCACGCTTTTACCCTAATGACATTAATTTTCTTGTTGATCATTCTATTCTTATATTAAGAATTATTTTTTTTACTTTTTAGTTCGATTCAGTATAGAAGCGTGTTTTTTAGTTTTTTTTTTAAACTATAATTTATTTTTCATTTTTTTTTAGTTCAAACTACAATAAAAGCGTGTTTTTTAATTTTTTAAACTATCAACTATTCATAGTTGAATTTATCCTTGAGTTTGATATTTGAAACTGGAATGACATGGCTGTGGAATTAGTTTTGCTCTACAATGGATATTAATTAACGGGTCCGAAGTGTATTTATTCTCTCCGTTTACGGGGCCTCGGATGTGTCTCGTATCGTTATATTAGATTCCGTTTCTGTAGAACAGGTCAAAAAAACAAAAGAAGAAAAAGTAAACGTATTGCTTTATAAAAATAAAAAATATTTAGCGGTTAGAAGGTAAATTATTTTTTTCCACATGCACAAGCCTTTTTTTTTATTTTCATTTGCAGAAAAATATTTATACTATGATAAGAAATTGCTAACACACCCACCCTCCCCTTTCTCAGATACAGAACACTTTTTTTATTTGTTTTATTTCCATTAACGCAAGTGTATTTTTTACTTGCATAAAATTAGCTTTAAATTCAAAACACTCGCTTCAGGTTTACACCTTATTCTTTTAGTCGCCAAATCTGAAAATGATGTTGAAATTATTAGCCAAATCTCAAAATGGTATATGGAATTAGTCGCCAAATTAAAAATGGAATATGCAATAAGTTGCCAAATCTGGAAGTGGTTTATGGAATTGTCGCCAAATCTGATTATCCTTATTCCTAACGATCCTGAAAAGGACAATGGGACAAAATTATGAGATTATTGTATTGTCATCGGTCCTTGACAAGTGTTTAAAATTTCGAATTTATCTGACCTTTTAAAGTGGGTAAAAATCGAGTTCCAAGATTCCGTTACATGCAAGTGAAATTTATAAAAGCGTGTTAAAAAAATGATAGGAAATGATAGTGCTTACATGCTAATGGCAGCTATTTCAAACATCTCCTGTGGTGCTTTAATGTCATACTTTTAATTTTTTTTTTTTTTTTTTTTTTTTTGTGCTAAAGCATTTACACTACACTCTGTATTGTGGCCATGCTGTCTTTGTATCTCTTTATCCACCCATGCTTCCGATGTAATTATGGCTCCTCAGGATGTTCTCTACCTCCCCTCCAAGTTTGAACATGGCATTCGGGGACACCTTGTATATAAGAAAATGAATTTTATGTTTCAAAATATCCTTTTAACAATTTTTTTTAAAAATGCCAGTAAATTAAATTAAATTAATTGTAGCTTTCATGCAATTTTCTTTACAGGTATTCAGCATGTGACGAAAAATCTAGTAAAATTTCAAAGAAACGTAGTATTTTAATTAGTTTTAAGAAATAATTCTACAATTTGTTTCATGTACATCTTTCGAATAATCTTTGAAAAAATATTGTACTTTTAAATATTTCACAAGAAGCTCCTATGCTAATTGCACAAAAAGTGAGCCTAATTATTACATCATTTTCAAATAAGGTGCCTAAGCAATTCATTACTGTTCTATTTCCTCTTTTAGCGTTGGAGGGCATTTATACGGTTTTAAGATAAAATTTCATTTATTTTGTTAATTCATGCTTATTCGTGCAAACAATTGAAGCAATAGCAGCTTGTTTCCATATTTCTGTAAAATGATGACTTTTTTGATGTAATACAAAGAAGCAATGCTAATAAATGAAAATTAAGGAGAAAACATATTTTTATTTTAAGAGAAGGAAGTCATTTTAAATTATCATGTTTTGTAATAATTGGTTTTAAACGATGAAAAAGTCAAGTACTAAAACACGAACATTTAGCAGATTCGAATTATTCAAAAAAAAAAAATTAATCGAATTGTTCAAAAATAATAGTAATTATTCGAATTTTCAACTTTAAACCGACGACGTTGTCAGGCAAGATATTTTGGGCGCATTGAAATTGAGTAATATAAAAAAAAATACACTGATTCAAAATTTGTTAGATTGCCCTAACGCTTAAAGATTTCGTATTTTGATTAAAAAAATTTACCTGAATTGTTAAATTTTAATTTTTTGGCAATATTTAACAAACTTTGTTCTGAAGATGACGAGAAATTTTTTAATGTTAAAGAAGCTAATTTGAATGTTTACTTGAATTTCATTGAATATAATCTCATAAAGCCACATCATTTTTTTCTAAAATTTAATTTGGTCCCATACTCTTATTAAATAAAAGGAAGAAAAAACATTGTGGAAAGCTTATTATCTTTTTTTACTGATGTTACTGACTTCAAATTATTGCAGTTACTTTATGTTTAGAAGCTTTTGTCCCGTCACTTGACCATGGTCTAAAATTACGAGTTCTGTCACCAAAAACCATCGTGTAACTGAATAGTTAGAATGTTGATATTCACTCACTCACTAGAGGTGGTAACTATCTAAAACAGCAATACTAAACCTGCGGCTCACCGAGCTTTTTAAAGTGGCCCGGTCATGGCCCATCGCTCTGAGAAATTCACTTATTTAAGAACATAGTATTAAAAATTTGGGGGGAAATTTTTTGTCAAGAAATCAAGTATATCGATTTTGCTTTTTGTTGTCAGTGTCGTACGGGTACGAAATGGTATTGTTTTTGGAAAAGTTATGGTTAGTGATAACATACAACAGTGTAGTAGCGACAATTATATGAGTGGAACTAATTTTTAACTATCTTTCATACCTTGCAAGCGAAAAATATTCGAAGGAAGTAGATTGTTTCAAGCGATTGGGAGGTTGACTATTGTGTAGTGAAAAACAAACATGGATCAGTAATTGTTTGATTTGTCACGAGTACTGTTTTTAAAAAAATACCAATAAACAGGAATCATTCAATGACACTTTTCCTCGAATTTCTCTTAAGAGGTAATAAATAGGCTTTCTTGAATAATCTTTGCAAGAGCAACAAAGTGTTTGTCAGTGGTAATATCACAGTGGTAACAGAGACATCTATGAAGTTTGTTATATTATTGGTAATCAAATGAAACGGTTCACGGATGCAGAAATTGTGAAGGAGTGTTTCTTAAATGCTTCTGATTTAGTGTTAGGGACAGATATAAAAAATATATAAAACAAAAATTAGAAAAGCAAAGCATGAGTATAATATTTTAATCAATTTTCCACTTGTTAAATTTCCAATGTTATCTTCTTAAAGCATTTCTTCCCCCCCCCCATTAATTCTCATGTTGCGGCCCGCGTAAAATAACTGACATATGTATGCGGCTCAGTAGAAAAAAGGTTGAGTACCCTTGATCTAAAAGGTGAATAACGTTTAATTTGCATTTATTTCAATAAAATCTCCCATTGAAGCAAAATCACAAAATATTATTAAAATAGATTTTAAAGCATTATTTTTGTTGATAATGCTTTTTTAATGCTTATTTAGGTGAAAAGAAAATAAATTGTTTCACTTACATGCACTTTAAAGGTTGTTTTATAAGATGACCGAGTTGATCAAGTGTGTCAAATAAAAGAATTAACGCTAAATTTGCAATATTCATCCCTTATCTTTCTCGGTAAAGGAAAAAGGTGGCTCACCGAATCATTATGGCATCTGCGGAATTATTGGGCCGACAGACTTGAAATTTCGCTTACATATTTCTTTTGTGGGGGAAAGATCCATTATATATAAGAACGGGTTTTGCGGGAATTGACTCCCAAGAGAGGTAGCAGTAGATTATAAGGCGTTACAGAAAAGAGTTTTACATTTTTTAATAAGCTTAGACTAACGACAGGCGTAAAATTTTAGCCCTTAGCCGCAATGAATTTCGTGGACCTTGATCTGATGTTACTGTCGATCAGGTGGCATAAGCAACAACAACATTTTTTAATTACTATGCCTACAGACTACGTTTCTTTTGTTAAGTATAGATACACTAATATTTAACGAATTTTGCCCAAATCGACTCCGAAGGAGGATTACTCAGGAGTTATTGATAATAAAAAATCCTTTTTTTGGATTGGACTTCAAGTTCTGCAAGTATGTCTCTCTTTTTGAGTCGAAATCAGCGAAAAAGGGGTTTTACGAAAAACGACCTCAAAGGGGGCCATACGGGAGCGAAAAAGATCGAAAAAAATTTATACTTTGTAAGATAGACAAAAAAAAAATCATGAATAATGTTTGGTTGGTTATATTAATTGATAGCTTATATATGATTTCAATTTCTTTTAAATATGCAGGTTACTGATGTTATTCTTCAAATATGTGCAACTACCAACAGTTAAAAGAAGAGTTGATATGATCTCCTGTGACAGATCTCCAATGGCCGCTGCTTATCTCTCTCCAAACAATCTATCCAATATCTTTGACTGGGCTTCTCAAACTCTTGAAATAATCTTCTCAAGTGGCGAATGATTGACAGTGTCACTTGAAGCTGACACTCCGGTGGCCTCTCACTTAGAGGGAAGAAGGTACCTCGTGCAAATTCCTTTGTTGATGGAGATATTTCATCACTTTTAGGCTGGTAAGACATCGTCAAATAAGTGGCATGCACTGTGATTTTTTTCAGACATCACTCTTTGTCTTCTTCTTTAAACATAAAATTTGGTGCAATTATGGATGGTATAAACGATTTGTTTTAGCAATTTTTTTGACATTGTTACAAGTGAGTGAAAATAGTTTGTTTTTTAAAGCAAAATATTTGTAACAGTTTTCGTAAAGGACTGATATCTTAGACCAGTGGTCCCGAGGATCAATTTCTGAAGATTCGCAAAAAATTGTCATTTTTATTTTTTATGAAAATTTAGTGTAAAAAACAAGGAATAGCAAAACGTATTATGAAAAATAATTCATACTTTTTAAAAATGTTAGCTACTTTTTAGCGAAATTACTTCTTGTAGCTAACTTTCAGCTACTTTTTCTGGTGTATCTAATCGCTATCTGAGAGTGGGCAACCATTGTAAACTGGCGGCATATAACTTCGCTTTGTTAATATTACTTTGCGTTTCCGGTCTGTTTTTGCTTTTCGTGAAGTTCCTTTTTAGAGATATAAAAACAACAAGGACATAAATAGGTAATATGAGGGCAATTCGGAAACTAACCGCCGTTTGGGCGTGGCGTTGGAAGTATGGTTCGGAGCGTCCTCAATCGAATGCACGAGCAATCTCTGATTCAGTAAGATTCTTGTCGGCGAATTAGAGTGTTGTAGGGCTAAGAGTTTGCTAGTTATAATGTGACAAAATGTGTGCTGCCATAGAAAATCCCGTGAAATGTGAGGAGTGAAAAGATTTCTTTGGGGTAAAAAAAACTGTCAGCAGAAGATATCCATCGTGAAATGTGTGCTGTATACGGGCAAACATTTTGAGTGAAGGTGTAGTGCCTCAATGGATACGCTTTTTCAAGGACGGAAGAACAAAGATCTCAGAGAAATCCCGAAGTGGAACGCTGTCTGTAGAGAGTGCTGATCTCATCCAATTACCATCTAATCACTGCAATGAAGAAGTGGCTTGGAGGACAGCATTTCGCTGACGAAGAAGAACTTAAAAACGCTGTGACACATTGGTTTAAATCGCAGGCGGTCGCTTTTTATACAGAAGGAATTGGTAAATTGGTAAAACGGTACGACAAGTGCTTGAATAATGGGGGAGACTATGTTGAAAAATAGAGGAGAGTTGTAACTTTGATATGTAAATAAATTTTTTCACCCTCTGTCCTAGTTTTTTTACAGCGATTCGGAGATTACTTTCCGAATTGTCTTCGTAATATAGCCATAGTAGCAGTAGCGTAACGAAAAATAATTGGGCCCCCCGCAAGGTCAGGTCTTGGGCCTCAAAAGCCAAATCTTATGTACAAAAAATATATATATATACCAGAAAAAGTCAGCGTTCATCTACTACTGCGTACATAAACAACGAAAACAAATTTAAAAACCAGAATTTGAAATTTTTTTTTTCAAATGATATTTTATTTAGTTCATTCCAAGTATTGAGAATAACAAAAGTAAACTCGTTTTTTTTCCATAGCTTTTAAAATAGAAACAGGTTTGTAGCGATACCAACAAAAATAAATTAGAAAACGTCTGCGTACACTGTTTTAGTAGTAACTATAAAAATTATTTAAAAAGGACAATGAACTATTTAATAGCTGCAGTGGCTTAACTGAAAATAATAGGGCCCCCTCGCAAGATCAGGTTTTGGGCCTCAAGCCAGATCTTATGAAGGATTACAAAATCAAACACAATGTACCTATACACATCACCTAAAAATATTTAAGCATTAAACTTATAACTGAATACAAAATCAACCCGAGTCTGAATAAACGAAGTAAATAACCTTTAACAGAGAGTATTTATGGTATTTATTAAAATGGAAAATCTCTCTAACAACATTCGAAAGATATCCTGGTAACTTGAATAAAAACAATATATTAAGAAAGACACGAAAACTGTAAAATAATTTTCGTTTTCAAATTCTTGCGAAAGAAAAAAGATATCGCTTACCTTATTCTTTGTTTCTAAATCCTGGGATGAGCCTGATCTAAAAAGTTCGATTATATTCTAGCATAAATACTGCCACTCTTGAAAAAGAGAGTTCTTTGTATGATGCAAAAATGATTTAATTAACAAAATAAATAACCGATACATTCCCGTGCTAAGATAAAGACACAACTACTATTACTTATACACAGACAAAAAGAAAATTTGTTCCCTTAAATCCGTATCTGAATTAGTACCTACATAAAGCACCAAATCACTTCTATTCGAGTCTGTTTATCTCAGTTTTCATCTTGCGACTCCTTTTCTTTAGATAGAGTATCCTTATTAGCTGAAGTGTCCGAAACTGTGTTTTTTCTTGTGAATTAATTCTCACTTCCATGATTTGTTCAGCAGGTTCACTAGCATTACTATTATTAGTACTTGCACAAGATTATGTACTTGCAGATATTAAAAAATTTATCCAAAATTTTGCACATTTAGTATTAATATTATACTCCTTTTCCTTTCGAATTTTTCTTTTTGACGAACATTCAAAGTTTTTTAAACTTCACTCATTTTAGGGTCACGTTTCTTCTTGTCTTATTGACAAAATGCAATTTTTTGAACCAGAAAAAAAAAAAAATGCAGTTCTAATAATGAAGCGAGAATGTAAAATGGAAATGTTTAAAAAAAAAGCAACACATCCTAAATTTAAGTGCATTGAATATTAAAAATAGAGATGTCTGTTCTAAAAAAAATTTTGTGAAACGTTTCTCACTATGCTTTATTTGATTGAATACTCATAAATCTGACCAAATTATTCTTTAAATGCTCTCTATGTTTTCTAAGTATCGTAATACTATTTCACGTGAAAAAAGCATAACAGATGTATGTTATTTACGACTTCGCTAAATAAAAATGAAATACATGAGGAGGAGGGGGAACTAAAGTTGCCAATAAGTTACTCTGCAACTTCGGTAGAAAGTAAATCATGCCTTTTTCTCTCTCAATCTCTCTACAGCTAATGTAAAGTATACTATAATAATAAGAGTGATTAATTTCTTTATCTTTCTAGCATTATATCCTCGATTCTCCATCTGATTTTTATTTTATCTGTTAGTAATTTACGTTTGAGAAAAAACCCACTAAAGAAAAGTATCTCTCGTCGCGAGGATTGCAGTACATCAAACAAAATGTTTTTTGATTTGGTTATTGGATCAAAGATATCTAGTGAGTACATTAAAATTTTGATTTTTAATGACGTTCGATCGCCAATTGGAAAATCGCTCAAAAGTTGGATTTTGAAAAAAATCTAAAGCGAATTTTGAGAAAATCTACACAAGGCTTTACATCAGTCAGGCTTTGGGCCCCCAGAAGCCTTGTCCCCCCCCCCGCAGTTCGGGGGTGTACGTTACGCCACTGCATAGTAGTCCACCATATAGTGGTTAATCGTATCAGTGGTCGACCGAATATAAAATTATACATTTATTGGTCCACGAAGTTCTAAATGTTGGCCACTTTTTCCTCATACTTTATAAGAATTTCTCTAATTATATCGTATTTACTCCAATCTAAGTCGAACTATTTTTCCAGAGTTAATGCTGCTGAAAATCGGGCGCGGCTTACAATCGGAGTAAAATATTTGTTGGATGTGGAAAATTAAGTTTCCACGTCTTTGAAAAAGAAAAATGCAGTTGTCCATCCTGGTTACTTGCATCGACGACTTATCTCATTCCACAGTTTAGCTCCAGTATTTAGTCTGTCCTAAACATCGTTGTCTGCTTGTATTTGGTAATTTTTTTTTTTGCATACGCCTTCCTTAAAGTCCCAGAACATCAAAAATATTGGTAAAAGCATCAAGACAAGTTTACTATTACGCGCGTATAAAAAGGGAAGCAGTTTTATATGCAGGAAAAAAACAACGGAAACCGAGCAGCTGTCACTGAAAATTCGACACGGATGGAACAAATATACTTCGAGGGAGTAAACAAAATGATATAATTTTTGCTTGTAAATGTTCAACAGTCTTTAATAATTTTTTGCATTCTTCTATAAAACCTTCCTTAAAAAAATGTTGCATAACAAATGCATTGGATGGCTCGGAAAACGCTACCATGTGGGAAAATAGCGACACCGGCACTTCGATGTGAGCCGTAACACTGGGAGTGACGTATCATTTTCCGTGCATAATACTGGCGGTTAATTATAGATTCATGTATGTGAAGTGGCGTATTTATCCGCTGGGATAGAACCCGGTAACTTTGGGTCTGAAGCCGAGTAACTTAACCGCTACACCAAGGTGATCACCATGGTGCGGAGGTTGTTACTGGCTTATGTAGATGATACCGCTACATACTCCCCCACCAGTGAGTCGGTGGGGATAGGCGAACGAACGATGTATGTGTTAAATCGAGTGTGTTTTCTTGCGTCACTAGTTGTGACGGCTTTTGCTAGTTGCGTCATTCGTGCGTGACGGGCTTGAAAATTGCGTCACTATGCGACGGCTTTTTTGGTTGCATTTGCGGTAGATAGATGGCGCCACGACAGTTCAGAAGGTTGTTTTTTCTGAGTTCAGCCAGGGTCACCAATGAAGTGGCGCATTTATCCGCTGGGATAGAACCCTGGACTTTTGGGTCCGAAGCCGAGTTGCTACTGGCTTATGTAGATGATACCGCTACATATGTATTTGAAAGATTTTAATATTGGTAAAATAAATTCATTGTTAACTTATTATTTCTCATTGAATTTTTTTTAAAAAGTTACGAATCGATATCGATGTGAGAGCCTTTTACACAATTTTTATTTAATTTTTCTCAAAAATATGTCGAAGACTGGAGGTGCGGCTTAGAATAGATGACAACATTTTTTTACCAAAACATGTTGAGAATTTGGGATGCGGCTTAGAATCGATGGTGGCTTGGATTCATGTAAATAAATATTTATTGATGTATTTTTTGCTTAAAAGTTTTAAATATTTCTGAAAAAATTAAGAAAGGAAGAATAAATTTTATAACACTTATGAAGCTAATATCACAATTGAAAACAGTTGAGATAACCCTGTTTTACTCCCCTGTTTTTTTTAGCATACATAAAGTAGACTAGGTACTAAGACGTTTTAATATAACATCTCATATTCATGTTTAAAATTATCGGACATGTTCAATTCGAAAATTTCTTTTGATATCTCTTTTGTGGAATAACTAAGAATGAAAGTTAGTGCATCACAGACAGGATGTATGGAGTATGGAGCTTTGTTACATCTTTAAAGAGAATTTGAAGATTATTTATTAATTTTCCCCAGTTATATGAAAATTACATTCCACGGTAAAAAAAATTCTTATTTCAGCGAATGAATTTCTTATAGTTTCCATACACATTTGAATTTTTATAAATATAAATTGATACTTAAAAACTCACACATTTTTATATTTCAGTACACTTGCAACTTAAAGAATATGAAAGGAGAAAAAAAAATAGGATTTTGATTTTGTGATTCATAAAAATATTTAAATTCACCAATTCATTGAAAAAATTGAAAACAAATTTGTAAGGCTTTTGTTTTGTAAAAGTTTTATTTTTTATCTAATTGAACAAAGGAGTTAAAGTGAAATTTTGAAATCTAAGACGCATTTTCTAATCGACGGTGTGTATTTATTATTGTGAGTGTGTGTGTCTCTTTTTAAAAAAAGTATTAGACATTCATAATATTAGAGTTATATATTTAAATATCCTATGGCTATCCTTGGTAAGTAAATTTTATCTACAAAAGCCGTTTATTGCTTCACATAAAAATATTTTCACTGAATTTGATACCATATAAAATTGAGTAATTTTACATGGAATTTCTTGAGTCCCATTTTTATTGATTTTAAATAGAAGCTTAGCTCTCTTATAGATTCCTTTTTAAAATTTAACAAGTAAACTATATACATTCCCTGAAAATCGTTCATCTGGACCAATATATCATTTCTGCCAAATCGAGGGAATTTTAAACTCGTATGTATTTACATTTACTGATTTATGAATATCTATACTCTGTTTTTAAATTTGATTTAATATTTATTATTTTCCATTAAAAAAATTCTAAATATATCTAAAATTTGTGATTTTTTCGATTTGAAATTGTTTAAATAGTTTTTTTTTATTCTTTTGCTAATATTATTTTTCATTGCAGGTTTAAATTATTTTAAGATAAAGTTTGTTTTTGAGATTGTTACTGGGATTTTTATCGTCGATTTTGTCCAATCTTAAAAAATAAAAAATAAACACATGCTAAATACAGGAAGCATAAATATGACACCTCATCCAGAATATTGCAGTTGTTATTGATTTTTTTTATAAGATTCTTTTTTTAGATGTTAGGCTTAACTTGGTGAAAGCGCGTTGGTTCCGTAAAATTATTATTCGCAGAGTATTCGAATGCGATGGGGTTAAAACCCATCTCCATAAAATCCTTCTTGCGAATGGAAACACAAATATACAAAATTTGAAATTCTGAGCAGTTTCACTTAGAACAAACTAACGTGTGTTTTATGACAACCTCAATCAAATAACCTTCCCACATAACGAAACACAAAAATTCCATATATAGGAAACCTAAAAAAATTACTTCTACTTCTACCACCCCGTTGCCTTGATGACGGATTGAAGGGCGATTGAACATGGCGTCTCTCTACCCAGAGGCCAAAACATAATCGACAAGTTTCAGGACCGCGTGAAACAAACCCCATGCAACGTTTTCTGGAAGGAAATCCAAGTTGATAGGCAGACCTCGAAGTTTTTGATAGGTAGCAGAGAGCGGAAGATTGTGAGTGTCGGCTGGGCTCCTTGTGACGCCAAAAGAGTTGAGATCCAGACCCTGATAAAAGGATTGAGGGATGCTATCATGTGAGACTGGGTTGGCATTTTGACTGTAATGGGTTTCGGGAAAAGATGGTGTGCCGAAATTGTTAGTTTCGATCTGTATTACATGTTTCGGTGGGCTCGATTGAAATGTAGAATAAAAATAAAAATAAAAATAGAAAAGAATTTATAGTTTTTGTAAATGTAAATAAATTTATGAGTTATCTAAAATATTTATAAAAGAACTAATTAAATAACACATTACTCTCGTATAGTATGATTGTTATGTTCTTAAAATATCTTGTTATTCAAGACAAATAAAAAAAAAGGTAGCTGGCTGTGGTTTGGAACCGTCCTTTTTCAAAGGCATATAAATGAATATTTTTTTTATATTTAACCACTTGAATAAAATATACATATAAAGTTGTTTTAAGAATATATTACAATAAAAATTATTTAAATTACTTTCTTTTAGCAAAAATAAAGAAAAAAATTTCATTCCTACGAAAAATTTACTTTATTAATATTTTAATAAAGTAACATTGATATACATACTTCAAAGTCAAGAAAAGTTCAAGCTCTCTACAAAAGTGTTAGCTATTATAGGCAAAATATTATAGAAGCATTTTCCATAAAAGGAGAATGCTTTGAAAATTTGTTATTTTTTCCATTTTTGGCTAAAACGGGCAATTTAATAACTTTTCACAGTATATACGTATAAAATTGTAATACTATATTTAAAACCATTTTTATCCGTATATTTAATCAAGTAATAATAATATCAGAAAAGTTTTTCATTTATACACTTTTACAAAATCATCGTTCAAATGTAGTCTGTTCCCTTAGTTCCAAAAATTAGGAAAAGCACTTCAATGTATTTTT